>OW386292.2:129718240-129750699 GCA_936432065.2 Rutpela maculata | reverse complement strand
TTTGAAAATTTTGTGTAACATGCTATGAAGAAAATGAAGTCAATAGACTAAAAAAGTTTTTAGAAAAAAAATATTTTCATTATTAGAAATAGTTTGCTAGTTACGAATTTTTTAGTATGGAGGAATTGTCGAAGCGTGCGCGCGCGGCACTTAAGAATAATAATGATTATGTATTGTGTGTAACGAAACTTTTCATTATTATTTTTTTATGTTTAGGACTGTTTTATCACGTTTTAGGATGTAAAAGGATAACTTATTTTTTCCAGTGGCGCATTAAGGACTAAGGTTGAAGGCAAAAAGGAATTAAAAATCTTAAATAGAGTGAGTATCTGGGATAAAAATGCATTGCATTGGGATCCCGGAAACTGTAAAAAATAATATTATAGTAAATGGAAAAAAAAGTTGCGCAACTAGGGGGCTAATAAAATTCCATAAACAGAAGTTTAGGAAAAGTAATAATTTTGGAGTGTTTTGATAAAAAGCAAACTATCGAGTTTTCCTTTTTTTTGCGTTATTATTGGAGCTAAATAGAAAAGACAGTTTCTTAAAGCACTTTTTTTTAAACGTGGCAATCTTAATATTTGTATCCGACATTTCCTGTGTCAGAGTCCCTATCCGAAACTCCCATGCATTGCATTTTTACCCTAGATCCACACAATAATAGAGTAAACGTGTTATTTTCGCCTAAATTAGGTAACAAAAAAGAAAAAATATCCTAAATTAAGTCTCTTTTAATTTCTGCAGTCCTAATTATGTTTCCATGGCTTGTGCACAAGTTTGTCGTACTCCTCTATTACTACGCCACATAAAATCCACTCCATTTTACAATGAAACTTAGATTGCTTTTTTATCTTAAATATTTTTTTAGCAGATAATCCACGCACAATTCGCACAATGACCATACGTTCTACAATATAATACAAGTGGTAATAAGGGAAAGAATATCGTTACACATTTTACTTCCACATCCAGTGTAAGTATAGCATCGACAAAAAAATTTAGAAAATTTTTATTGTCCAGATAGGCTTAGAA
Organism: Rutpela maculata; assembly: GCA_936432065.2. Lineage (NCBI taxonomy): Eukaryota > Metazoa > Arthropoda > Insecta > Coleoptera > Cerambycidae > Rutpela > Rutpela maculata. The sequence continues at coordinate 129,749,667 of OW386292.2, read as the reverse complement.
TGTCATGAAACGTCGGGATTTTAAGTTTGAGAAAAAAAATGATGTCTGTCGGTCTGTCTGTAACTTTTTTGTGCGCACGATTACTCCGGAACCGTTTAAGATATTGACTTGAAATTTGGTACACGTACCTATGTATTTTAACGAGATCTGGAACGAGATTATTCCGTTGAAGGGTTAGGGGTAAATGGGGGTAAATAGGCAAATCAAGCAAGTAAGAGTCCATAAAATTGGTATTTAGTATATATAAGTGAAGCTAAGGTCTCAAAATTTTTTTGGCATTAACCACCCCCATTACCAACTCCCATCCCATTATTCAAGAGGGCGAAAAAAATAAAATTGTCATTTAGTGCGTGTACAAGAACCAAAGGCCTCAATTTTTCTCTTTACTTTACTCACCACTACTACCACCCCCCTTCCATCACCCTCAGCTCCACTACCGATGTGGCGTATCGTTTTATAGGTTTTTGGGGTAGACGATTTCAAATATTTTATTATTAAAGTTCCATAAACAATTATTTGAACATTCAAATTTTTTTCGTTGTGAGAGACTTGGATAGAAGATCTGGATGTGGAAGTAGTGATTCCTTGGGCAGCGGTTTTATAATTTGACCTTCGACGAAAACGAATAACGTTGATCGTACACCGCCCTGAGACTAGTTAGTTTTAGTGGACGCGGGCGTATTAATACTCAATTTCTGCAATTCGCGCGCTCCAAAAAAATCACTGTACCTAAACTATCAAAGACACAATAAGAATTATGCTATCAAAAACTTTTTTGGTCTTTTGGCTTTATTTTCTTCGCAGCATGTTATACAAAATTTCCAAAGACAAAAAAGTTTGTAGCTTAGTGAAAATTTGACTGCGTATTTTCTGAACTTTCAAGGTTATCAAAGTTTTTAACATGCTTGAAAATGTTTTAATTAACAATATTATACACAGATAGAAGCGCTTAAGTGTGTTTTATAACAAAAAAAAGTTTATGTGGATATCTCCATTCGTTTTTGAAATATGGCATTAGATGTTCAAAAAAACATGAATAAAAAAAAACGAAATTTCACACCTTTTTAAAAATAACAATGTCCGTGACCACTAAAAAATGTCGTATTTCATGATTTCTAATGAACATCCGACCTACTTAACGAAATGGTATATGTCTCAGTTTATTCTAAGATTAAAAAAAAAAACTCGAGAAGGAAGCAACTTTTCCCCTGTTTTTTACTCCACTATCAGTAAAGAGATTCGAATTTGATGGGGGAGCAAGTTTTTTCAAAATATCTCGAAAAATAAACATGCTTTCGAGATATTTTGAAAAATTTGTTTTAGCGATAAATATCTAACATCCTTCTATACGTTTGCGAAATTTTTAATAACTTAGGAATTGTCACATCCGTTTTTGATCAAATTGATCAACGTTCAGCATTTTCCATAGAAGTTTATTCAGTTGTCTTTAATTTGAGACCCATGACATTCCTTTTCGGTAGAAATTAGCCATAATATGACCAAAGGTCCCAGAAAGTACATTTTCGTAAAATTTAGAGGTAAACACTAAAATTTTTGTGAAACGTGCATAATAACGGCAGTGGTAGGTATAGTATTTGTTCGCATTTCGACACATATATAGTGGTAGTTCTAGTTATTTATATTCAAAATTGATCAAAATTTGATGAACTATGCCTTTTTCCTACAGTGGTCATGACACTGTCTCCTCGTTCAATGGAAAGAAGAAAAAAATATTTGACAAAGGAGGAGGCCCTTTTTATTTTTTGTTAAAAAATTTCGAAAATTTTTTTTTATCATGTATATTCAATATCTAATCCATTCCACCCCAAACGGAACTTCCCCAACCCTCCCACCTCCTTTATGCTCCTGCCAGGTATAAAATAATTTTAAAAGGATTATTTATTTACATTATTAATAAAATGTCAATTTCCCTTAGCCCCCCCCCCCCCCCCCCCCAACACCCACTCTTCCGAATAATTCCCGCGATCATCGTGCTGCTACAAGCTTGAAAATGGTATGACGAAGACTTTTCTTATACTTTTTTTTATCGACAGAAACATCGACAGACCTTGCGCCCATTTTACTCCCTCTCCCTATGTCCAAAGTAACAAAAATATGAACAATGATAATGAAGCTCAGGTTCTGAAAAAATCAGACGAAAGTACATATACTATAAGCTATAAATCAACAGACAAAAAAAACAAAAAAATTCTAACGCAAACCTCTGTACACAAGAGAATGGTTCGAGAGGTGTTGGGGGGGAGGGGTATAAGAACTGGCATTTTATTAATAATGTAAATAAAAAGTCCTTTTAAAACTATTTTATATCTGGTAACAGCATAAAGGTTTATGTTGTGGGAGGAGAAGGTGCTTGTTATTGGGGGTTGGGAGATGTGAGGGTGTTGGGATCTGTATAGTATAGGGGAAGCTTAGGGAGCAGTTTGTTCAAAGGAAATATGATTTGAACTTGAAAATCAAGTTCAAAAACATCTAAACGTGTGTACTAATGTAAACTGGTTCTTTAATAATTATGGGGGATACATGGAGGGGGGGAGGGTTGGGGAAGTTCCGTTCGGGGTGGAATTTTTGACCAAAAACGAAAACCGGCCTTATAGGCCCTCCTCCTTTGACAACTTTCGAACAAGCGATTTCCGTTAGCTTCTAGTCCAATCAGTGGATTACAAAAGGTGGAGTAGAAATGATTTTGATATATGTTGTTTAAGTCGAGACTTTGATGAAAAATTCAAGTTTTTGGGGAGGCGCGAGCCGCCATCTTGATGGAAAGGTGCAAGAAATTATTTTTTTCAAAATAATACGGTCTTAGAGGCGATCAGGCATAATCCCACGGATGGTAACTTCGCACCACCGCCCGCTCGAGCGAGTGCATGAACCAAATTTCCGAACCTGCGGTTCCTCTCGTACTGAGCAGGATTACTATCGCAACGACGAGTCATCAGTGGGGTAAAACTAACCTGTCTCACGACGCACAGTGGGAAAAATATGCCCTTTTTTGGAATCTGATGATAGTAGAGATTTTAATTACATTAAATTAAAAAAATGGCAAATACTCTTAAGACATTGTACTTTAGAGTAGTGCTGCGGCAAAGTGGCTTTAGGTTAACCTAACCTAAAAATTATTCTTCGTTTTCCTTCTTGGTCGAGAGTCACAAACAAACGAAGTAGTGTTCATATATATTGGGTACCAAATTCATTTTTATGGGATCATAAGTTAATTGACAATGCAACATAGGCCATATTACATTATCAAAAATTCAAAATGGCGCTAAGATGGCGGACTAACTTTTTTCCTTATAACCTCCTTGATATGGGTATCAGATGAAAGGGCTTGGCGAGTAAACTACAATAAGCTATGTAGCGTTGCTATATATACCCCTAAAACGCACATACCCACTTTTTGGTAAGATAAAGGTATGAAATTTTGCATACGCCTGTAAGTCAGGTGAAAATGCTAGGCTATATTACATCATCAAAAATTCAAAATGGCGTCTGTCGCCAAGATGGCGTACTACTTTCTTCTTTATAACCTCCTTGATATGGGTAAAACTCTAAGTTTATTTAAGACTAAAAAGTTACAAAATAAAATTAATAGTTTAAAAAACTAAAAAAAACACGCTTTTATTGTTAACATGATGGGCCAATTCTGCGGCCAGATTCGGATTCCGCGCGAAAGATAACTTCGGAAATGACCCTCAGCTGCCCAATAATGACCTTTATTCGCAGATAGTGTTAAAGTTAAAACTTTTTGGTTTACGACTGTTATTTAATGCATACAATTGTTTTATATTAGGTTTAAAGCTGTTAATTAGGTTAGTCTGAATGCATAGGAACAAAATCATGTGGATAAAAAACTACCCTTTTATAATAGGGCGGGGGTAGTAATGGAGGTGGCTAATGCCATTTTTTTATTAGCTTCTCTTGGAGGTATATACTAAATACCAATTTTATGAACTCTTACCTGCTTGATTTACCTATTTACCCCCATTTACCCCAATTTACCCCCCAACCCTCCAACGGAATAACATAATCTGGTTCCAGATCTAGTTAAAATACATACGTGCACCAAATTTCAAGTCAATATCTTAAACAGTTCCAGAGTAATCGTGCGCACAAAAAAAGTTACAGACAGACCGATAGACAGACAGACATTTTTTTCTCAAACTTAAAATCTCGACGTTTCATGACATTCTAAGCCTATTTAAACAATAAAAAATTTTAAATAATTTTTGTCGTTTCCATACTTCCACTGGGTGTGGAAGTAATATCTACGATTTTTAGGTTAGGTTAACCCAAAGCAACTTTGCCGCAGCACTACTCTAAAGCACAATGTTTTAAGGGTATTTGCCATTTTTTTTATTTAATTTGATTAAAATCTCTACTATCGGCAGTTTTTTGTTCAAACAAGGGCGTATTTTTCCCATTGTGCGACGGTCTAAACCCAGCTCACGTTCCCTTTGGCGAGAAAAGTAACGCGGAGTGAAAGTATTTACGTCCCACCACACTCACTGATAGGCTGATAGGTTTGACTGTGACCAAGAATATGCGCACATGTACAAAATACATATTGCAGTCGTTTGTGAAACGAGCTGTATAACCATTCGCTATGTTATTAAGGATAACAGTGTATAAGGAAACAAAGATAATTAAAATAAATTATTGAATGTTTTCAATAAACCGCAAGCATTTGTTCGCGTAAACATTCTTAATAATTGGCAATTTGTCGATTTGAAAGAGCCAGAGCCTAACAGAATAATAAAACTGACGTTCTATTGAATCGTTTACAGTATTCAATTATATTTGTTGGAGTAATCGATTTTGGCAGCTTGTCAGCGGTAGGTATTTAACGTATTATGCCGATGTTTACCGTTTACACCTTTTGAGTGGGCTGATTGCTTCCCGCGGGATACTTGCCAACGGAAAATAATTCATTCATTCCATTCGGCTGTTCTCTTTTCACACATTCATGGAATCAATGAAGCACTTTAACAAAACAAAAAGGCCTAAAAGAGCCTAAATAACAAAATTTGCCCTTCTGCTTTACAAAAACAATAAAAAGAGTTTAGACTCTGCATGTTAATGAAGTGAAACAGTAAAAAAATCTCAAAATAAAGAACAGAATTTGCACCTAAAACCTTACTCTTACAGAAATTGATTTTCGACCAATCATATGTTAAGAATGCTTACATTTTCGGATAATGTCTGTTTGGGAATCAATTGAAATTTGCTTCCCAGCGTTAATTAGATAGAGATAGGAAAATGGACTGCTCGAGAATTTTCGATATTGCGCAAAAAATAGTAAATTTAATAAAAAAAAAAAAAAAAAAAAAAAGGTAAACGTATGTAAATACGGTTTCGAAGTTTCTCTTACCATGAAAGGTGCTGATGTTGTCTTCATAGGGCTCTCTCTACTGGTGTGCAAACAGGAATGTGGAACAAGCTGGCTGGATATACTTATAAAAGTTCTCAAGGCACGAGTTAAAATTAACAAGAAAAAGTTATGAACTTTTCATTAAGTTAGTGAACTTTATATACTTCACACAGCAGAACTAAACTATTAAATTATGATATTTGTCTGGCCGGATTAGGTCGCAGTTTTGACCTCCAAGGCTCGGGAACTTTATCTCTGTGACGTCAAAATCGAATTATTTTTACGCCCATTAATGTCCAGTCTAATTCTTCTCCTGTCGGTTGGTTTTCTATTTCTTCACCGTATTTCTTCTGAAAGTCTTCGTGCTGTAGTAGAGAACTATTCCAGGTACTGTGTGGCGTTTTGTTGTTTCCTTGACTTCGTTTTTCTTCTTTTATTTCCAATTTTCCGTATAGGATTTTGTGGTCTGTATTGATTTCTACTGCCCTTTTTGCTTTAACGTTCTTGATCCTTTTTCTTATCTCACTGCTTACTAGGATAATAAAATTGTAATTGTAATTGTAAAATTGAGCTTCCATTTGTTACAGGGCCTTGGCCCACTTATAACAGGGGGCCCCAAAAGCTTCTAAACCTCGAACGCAGGGTAGGGTAGTCACCCTGTGCCCTGAACAAAATTTTAATATTTTACGTGCAGTATACTAGTGAGGAGGTAGTCTCACACAGCCGACTAGTCAGGTCCTTGGGGGTGGCCTCGATAATTGGGGTGATGTAGGTGGTCAGATATAAAAGACAACGTCGTTCTAATTAAACATTTAATAAAATATAAAGGTACGTAGTACAAAATATTTCACAATTAGGTATTACCGATAACTCGGTACGCAGTACAATATATCTCAATATACCCTAAAAAGTGCACTAGTAAGTGGGGCCCACACGCTTAACCTAATATACACAAAATATCTTACAAAATAATAAATCTTTGATAAATGTACAAAAGGTCATATGCCAGAAGCGTGACAAAAAAACTACAAGTGACCCAAGGTACGGTAAAACATAAAATTACTTAAAATTATTGACATCTATTTGTAAAATAAGGCAAAACTATTCAGTTACTACTATTCAGCAAAATATTACCAATATTCCTTGAAAATTTATTTTACTGTCCCGTGGACGTTGAGTTGATGTACCGGATCCCTCGTTAAGAGAATATGATTCCGCTTACCTTTGGTAGTTTCTGAATACCTTCTCCCGTCCTACCAGGGTAGGGTAATTCAGATGATAACAGCCGCAGGTGGTAGACCATCTACGTGGAGTCTAAGGTAACGTGCCGAGATCCCCAGTACCATACATACACAAGATGTCAGTCAATAATCCATCATCTAGACACCAAAATCTGGACTAGAAGTTGAAACCAGAGTCAGGCTGGAAGTCCTTCGTAAAGTGTAGAATGTGACATAAAAGCTCAAGTAGAATACGAGTAACAGATCCAAGTAAAATCATAAGGCCATAAACTAACAAATAGATCCCAATACTTGTAACATACTCAACAAGGAAACAACTAAGGAACAAACAAACAAACAGCCCTGCAATAAAATAAATAACCTAAATTACAAATCTATTTCAACTTTAAGTGGGACGTACCTGAGATGTGATGTGGGCTGAAAGAGGTCCTTTGCCGTCAAAATGGCACTCCAAAATCTTGCATTCAGACGACGCCACGTGCTTTGAAAATTGGCTTTATCCGGAAATCCGTAGCTGCATTTCCCCAAAACGATACTCAAAACCAAATGAAAATACAACTAATCTTGTCGTGATGAATACTAAATCCCATAAATGGAGCAAAACTTACAATATTGCTAAAACTCGCATTCAGACGACTCAATCTTCAAGCGGCGAAAGGAAAAATGACCAAGAAAATGTCCTCTATCAAAATGTTAAGTTCTTGTTTTCCGTCTCAGTACATTAAGAATTTCTATTTCACAGCGTACCCCACAACTAGAATAGATTTTCCTAACTTCGTTTATATCCACAAATTCTATCATAATATACTCTGAAAGCCGTCCTCTCATAAATCTACCCTCCAAAAGAAGGTTTAATCAACAATACTAGCCATTGTAGAAGCTTTAAGAAGCTTTGCAATGCACTCTCTCGCACCCATACTACCTGTATCAAAGTATATTTAATGACGGACGTGAACCATCATTGCTATTATGCAACCAGTTATACTCTATTAATATTGGCGAGAGACGGTATCAATAGGCTCAAATGCACAATAAAATTTGAGAAAATAACGAAAATTAGTACATACATTTCTGGCCATTATTAAATGTGAAAATCGACCGTAACACATTACTCCAGGTGTCAATACAGGTTTGGCTTTTGCTACATGTGTTTCTTATTGTTAGGTCAAAGTGTGCTATATTTTTCAGCGCGTTTCCGTTTTCGTTAGACCACGTGTGGAGTAAAGTTTCTCCTATGACGCTTTTATCCTCCTCCATCTGATCGTCTTTTCCTATATATGCGTTGAAGAGCGGAAAGATTTTTATGCAAGTATGACACAATATAACTTACCTTGTACTTTTTTTTATTGAATTCCGTAATATCCAAAGTTAATATGATCAGTTTATTATAAACACTCACTCGAAGAGGAGGTATTGGGGGACGTAACATTGAACTAACACACACACATGTATTTTTCACTACCATAAAATAACACACATATGTAATTTTTCACGACCTACATCGAATATAAAAGTATATTATTTACATTTTGCAGCCTGAAAAGCTTGAGACATTTTTGTATACCGTCGACAATTGTAGATACTTACATACTTATGGCTAGATTTGTACTGGGTACCACTCCCACCCCATTATTAAAGGGGTTGAATAGAATAGAATAGAATAGAAATTTTATTGGTGCTAAAACACTTTACAGCATTTACACAAGTCAATAGAAATAGAAAGTTAATGCAATATTACGAGATATAAAAAATTGTGTTACGAAAAATTTGACTACATCTAAGTGTATATAAATATGAAAAGTATAAATAAATAAACAACATTAGCAAAAGCTGACAATGAAACAGGTTACGATACAATTATCGCGGTTAAAATTAACAATTAAAATATGAGAAATACAGTTCAAACAATATAATCAGAATATATACGAAGATTAGGAATTATTTCACGTTTTTAAGGGACCTAATAATAACAATAGTAATCGTCATTCTATATAAAAAAATCAAACACATGTCAAATTAAGTATAGTACAAACATAATTATAATACCAATAAGTAGGAACAAACATACAGATAAATAAGAGTCAGAGAACTAACATTTGTAATTTAAAAACTCAGCAATCGAGTAAAATGCCTTAGTGGTTAAAAAATTGTGAAGCTTTCTTTTAAAGTCTTTAGCAGATAAGTCTTTGTAATCGTTGGGTAAATTGTTGTAAATTTTTATCAATTGCGACTCAACATTTCTTTGAACACAAGAAGAGGTTGTCTTTGGCAATCGTAACATTATTTCGCGTATCATACATGTCATCCACTTTGTACTTGTTAAAAAAATCACTGTAATTGCACGACAAGACATGCACACTCGTATATATACACACACGGAAGTGTAAGTATATGTTTTTCCTTAAAGACCACACTACATGTTTCTGTTTTCTTTATATGAAAAATGCTTCTTAAACAGGCCTTTTGTAACCTGAAGATTCTGTCAGCTTCAACAGAGTTGCCCCAGAATATAATCCCATATGTTATTCTGGATTTGACGTAGGCATAGTAGGAGGTCATGGCTGCTTCTTCACTTACAGTTCTTGATATTGTTCGTAACGCATATGTAAAGGAACTAATTTTTGTGGCAAGATACTCTATGTGATGTTTCCAGCTCAACTGAGAATCAATCACAATCCCCAAAAATTTTGTACAGTCAGTTGATGTCAGTAGCAATTCATCCTTGTAGTTTACGGCTAGTGGGGGCTCTTTCCTGAGGCTGAATTTTAACAGGTTAGTCTTGTCTATATTAAGTTGTAGGTTATTTGTTGCATACCAACTGTTTAGAATGTCAATTGATATTGAGATCTCAGTTTCTAACTCCTCAGTAGTTTCTGCTCTAATAACTAATGAATTATCATCAGCAATTAGGTTTACAAGGTGTTTAATGATCTTTGGTAGATCATTTATATAGAGAAGAAATAAAATTGGGCCTAAAATGGACCCCTGAGGGACACCTTTTTTGACCAATTTCCAGTCTGAACTAATGGATTTTCCATCCTCCATCGCTACAACACACTGCTTCCTGTTCTCTAAATATGACTTTAAAATATTATGTATATTGCCTCGGAAACCCATAATTTCCAATTTTTCTAAGAGATTATGATGGTCTACGCTATCGAACGCTTTTGATAGGTCCAAAAAAAGAGCAGCAACTTTGTCCTCACAGATTCCTATATATATAGCTCTAACTGTTGACCTTCCTTTTAAGTAAGCACTTTGCATGTCTGTTATTATATTATATTGGTTTGTAAAGTCTACGATTGAAAAAAATAAAATTGTGATTTGATGTGTGTACAAGAACCGAAGGCTTCAAAATGTTTTTTTACTTCATCCACTCCCACTATCACCCTACTTCCACCACCCCACCCCACCCCCACTACCGATGTGGCATATCGTTTTATGAGTTTTTGTGGTAGGCGATTTCAAATATTACGTTATTAAAGTTCCATAAACAATTATTTCCACATAGTAGAATGCAAATATAATATCAAAATTTTCTTCGTCATGAGAGACTTGGATAGAACATCAGGATGTGGAAGTAGTAATTCCGTGGGCAGCGGTTTTAACATTTTAAAATAAAATAAAATTCACTTTATCACGCTGTTCACATTTGTGATGCACACGGTACATGGCAGTTTTATGTCATTAATCCTTAACTTTGTTTGTATGTATGATTTAATATTATATAAAAATGGTTTATTTTACTGGTAAAAAAATGTTTTATGTTGCCAGCAGCTTATTGGGTTTTTATATTTAATTATTATGAAAATTAACATAATAAACACGCCACACATATTAAACAGAACAGGAAGGTATGTGTTTGATTCAAAATAGTTTTTTTTATTTGCTAGATATGCATTACATGTTTTTGTAAGAATCATTACCAGGCGCGCAGCCGGGGGCCCGAGTCCCCCCCCCCCTCCAAGCCGTCTTCCATGAGCCAAAAAATAAAAGAAGTATAATCAGTACAAAGCAGTATTCAAATTACTGTTCAGATGACAAGACGTCATTTTTTTAATTGTTTTAATATTTTTAATAAAGATATATTAAATAAATTCGCGAAATTTGATGAGGCTGGTTCTATTGCCCCCCCCCCCCCCGATGAATTTTCTTGCTGCGCCACTGATCATTACCGTTTTTAGGTTAAATTTATCACCAAAAATACATTGTAGCTGGCAATGTTGAATATTTCACTATTTCGTCGTTTTTCTGTATGTTTCACTAGGTATTTGCAGTATAATATTATTTCTATATTAGAGCAGTCTCTGACCCCGAAATAGTCTATGCAGTCTCTGCCTGTGACCAAAAGTAACCCCAAAAATGTCGTTAAAATGAGTATTTTAATAAAATTGTTTGTACTATTATTAACCTACAAAATTTTTCATTAAGTTACTCATCATTAATATCAATATACTCGTATATACCAATGTCTTAGGTAACAGAATATTCATATAATAATAACTGGTGGTATTATTGAAGTAAACCTCCCATGTGGTTGTTGAAGTAAGTAAATTATATTATACATTGTTCGGAAGATAATATTATTCTGCATACATTGTCTATCCAAATATTTCGTGTAGAACATTTAGCTTCAAATTTATGAGCAAAAACTGTATAATTAGGAATAGAACTGAATATTGAGGGTAGTTTTAGGGATAAGCCCCGTGTGGGAGATGGTGGGGTTTATATGTTGTTACTAATGATATAAAGATAATATCCTGAAATTTTCAGCCATATATTAATTTTGACCTGGAAATATCATAATTAGGTCAATATTTTAATTAATACTGGCTGTAGAGCAAAAAAACAGTGGCTACCCGTGAACAGTGGCGGAATTATACTTCTGCCGCCCAGGGGCTATCGGAAACTTGCCGCCCTCCCACCCCCTCCCACCCCCTTCCCACTCTCTGCTCCTTGCCTCAGTGCGTTTTCACATTGCACGATATGATATCGTTACCATCAGACGACGCGATATCGGGGCACGCAAAATATATGGAAACATATGCCACGTTTTCATGCTGTCCGGTAACGGTAACGACATCGCCCACGGTACACGACAGATCGTAGACTTTATCGCTCCCCGTAGCTGTCGGACGACAAAAGGGTCATTTAGTGATATGGCAGTTTCCTACTTTTTCTTCCTCATTTTAAAGTATAACAAACCAATAGCCTCAGAAAAAAATTTCAGCACAATTGAATCAATAGCCACATAGATATTCGCATTTGAATAGAAACACGCTCAGCTGGCCAACAGTCCGTAGAGTGACGTCACTTGGCGTGCGCTGATACCTATATTAGAGCAGCGATTTCGTAAGTCTATCGTGTCGTTTTTTTTTTTTTGGCGTAGAACCAGGTCAAACATGTTAGGTTCCTTTGAGTATGTCACCGGGTATATGAAATCATATTTTACGACATTTTTTGTGGTCTCGAACTTTTTAAATCAATAAAAAGTGAAAAAAATGTATTTTTAAATAAAATTGTTTTTTTTGTTTCCACCGCCATTATCTTTAAAACTATTAAAGGTACCGAAATTAGTTTTGTGTCAAATTAAAGCACACACTGTAGCGCTTTTACCAATATAAACGGTTTGGGCACAATTCGCACTTTCATTTCTCTAAAAATCAGATAAACTAAAAATATATATTTTATGTATTGAAATCTTCACCAATCGATAAACTTTTTTATTTTTGAAAATATTTACATACATGCAGCGAAGAAAATAAAGCCTAATAATCACAAAAGTTTTTGAAACAATATATTTTTTCCTAAAATGTACCATGTGGCAACAGCGATTTTTTTTATCAACGCTAAATGCGACATTGGGACGCAATTGATACACCTCGCATGCAGAGTTGGTCAGATTAGTCGCGTAGAACTGGCGGTTGTCGAAAATCATTAAATATTCATTGTTCGGATAAAAATTGTGACAATCGAAAATGTGCTTGTTTTAAAGAAGGCCTAAAATGTTGCAGCGAGTGCAAATGTCATTCCTGTAACATTATTAAAGATTTCGAGACAGATATGAACGAATTAGAATGCTATTAATGTGGGGCCTACATAAACTACATACTACATATTTATCTATCCAAATAGAAAATTAATTTCAACAATAAAACTCATTATATGCGTACGTTTTTACTTTCATTCATTTAAAAATGTCTAATAAACTTACTAATTAGGTGGGTAGTTAGAACACTGATTGATATTTATAGATTAGGTATTTATATCTACCTACCTGTCTTTTTATTATTAAAAGGAGACTATTTGTACAATTTCTTAATATTAACAACATATGATCAATACTACTGTACAATATATGAAATATTGAACAATAATATTGATCCCCTAGATGCTTTTGATCACTACTGGTTTTGTATCTATTGATATAAGTTAAACTACTACATACACCCCGATCGGGATCGTCAGATCGTTGCAGTCGGCAGGCTTGCTACAGCCGAGCGCGCAAGAATATGACTTTGGCATGTTATAAAAAATCGCTGACTCAATACTATGACCGGAACATGAAAAATATTTATCCTAAAAACTTTTTTCAACTATTGGCTTCAATTTGTACGCAGCATGTATATACAAATTTTCATAAATAAATTTTTTTCTCGATGGTCTAAAATTACGCTACTGAAAATAACAAGTTTAAGTTTGCTATTATTTTTCCAACTTAAAAAAAAATAAATCGGATTCACGTGGGACGTTGTTCGAAGCGCTATTGTGTCTGCTTTAATTTAAAAAAAAAATAGCTTGATAGCACAAATATTTTCAGAGATATAGCGGTGGAGACGTTAAAATTTACTCTACTAACTTGCATTCACAGCCGTGTTCACTGGGCGGTTCAGCCATCTGACGTCACAACTCGACTACATGGTTATCCCGAGCGTTTTTAAGGGCGCCGACTTTAATAATTTTTTTATACAAGGCGGCGTCAGTAAATGCTAATTTTTGTCATACTTACTATACTCACCAAGCTCTTTCAGAATATGTAATAATAAAAGAATGTTAAATGAGCCTATTTGATCAGTGAAACACGTACATACAATATGGCATTTAAATATGATATTGTATCTTTGATTGAGCTAGTGGAATCAAAATCCTGTATATGGGATAAAACTCACGACGAGTACAAAAATAAACAGTTGCGAGATAATTCTTGGCGAGAAATTTGCGAATTTCTAGAAGAAAGGTGTGATGATTTAAATCATCGTCTTAAATACGAAAAATAAGTAAGGTAAGCCTTCTATGACACACCACCATGATTAATGCTAACCGCTGATCGTCACGACCTGTCATATAATGTGAAATACTCTCGTCTGACGGATGTCGTTACTGTCCGACGACAACGATATCGTATCGTGCAATGTGAAAACGCACTCAGCAGTAAAAAATGATATTCCCCCTACTAGAGATGGGCACGTGACGTGAATTTCACCGTGTCACGCCGTGTCACGGCGGGTCACGGCGTGAGCGTGTACATTTAAGGTACCAAATCACGGAAGATTTCGTGAGTGTGCGTGAGTCAGAAGATCCCGTGCGTGAGCGTGCGTGAGATAATATTCACACCGTGACACGACGCCCCATCTCTGCTTTAAAACTTCAACCTGTCGTGTCGTGACAAGAATAAGAAGCGAAGCGATAGACGGAAGACGGAACACGAGCGCGAGAAGGGAGGGAAAAGGACAGGATGAATGACGCAACATTCAAATCAAACTGCGTAATTGCAATCTCTCTCTACTGCATTCGCCAGTCGCCTAGCCCTCCTGGCCTGGTCTGGTCACTCTGGTCCAGAGATGGGCACGTGACGTGAATTTCACCGTGTCACGCCGTGTCACGGCGTGAGCGTGTACATTTAAGGTACCAAATCACGGAGGATTTCGTGAGTGTGCGTGAGTTTGCCTTAACATATATCAGTCGTGCGTGAGTGTGCGTGAGATAAAGGTTTAAAGTCGTGAGCGTGCGTGAGCGTGAGTCAAAATCGACTCACGCGCCCATCACTACCCCCTACACCTCACCTCCCCTTTTAAAGGGTCAATTCCCTCCTCGCTCACTCCCTTTTACGCTTTCTCCCCATAGGTTTGTCAACAGCACAAAGCACAAAATCATTAGTACTAGCAGCTGTGGTTTTGGATAATTTAAAAACCAGATCCACATATAATATTGTTTATTTTATCATATCAGAACGAGAACAAAATAAAAATAAACTTTGGTATGCATTTAAAATGTTATTCACTTAGACATAGGCCAAATAAGCCTAGACCAGAATGTCTTATCAGCAATCAGCAAAACAACTCCTACTAATTTAAGTTCTATAACAGATATTGGGAAAGTTCTATGTACAGGGTGGTCGCGGGAACGTTAGAACCTCATTTAACTTCGTTATTTTTGCAGTTACGTAAAAAAGTGCTAAAATAAAAGTTAGAAAATCACATATATTTTCCAAAAATTATTTCAGAATAGCAATTGAAAGTCGAATTTCGGAGGTATGAACTTTACTTTGTTTTTTTTAAATGGAAGACTCCATATATATTTACACAGTTTGAAAGGCCATAAAAAAGCTTTTTAATCATATATAATACATGGTATTTATCTTAAAAAATATCTAATAAATAAAATAAATAAATGGAAAATTTCAATAATTGATATATATACAGTGTGCCCCAGGATAGATGTAACAAAAGGTGTGATGGGCCAAAAATTTTGGAATTTTGGAACGGTATTTGGGGATTGAGTCCTGCTTGTTGTAAAACTGAAGTATACCAAAAATGACTTGATTTGGTGTTCTACAGGGTGTTTTATAAGCAAAATTGTAAAAATCACCACTAATCAAGTACCTTTATTTTTCAAAATATGAAAAAATTCCACTATGAAAAGTTATTTAGAATGCAATTTTATACCTCTATACTAAATTTCAGGAATATAAAATTATTTTTTTGAAACTTCCCACTTTTTCAATAAATTAGTATTTTATTTTGAACCATTCAATTAAAACTGCATAGAAATTATCTTTTGTGAATTAATATTTAAAGTTATGTAGAAGCTAAAAGTAGGCTATGAGAAAAGCAGTGGATACACATTTATCATTTATTATTGACATATCTGTCAAACGTAGTCAATATTATCCTTATTTTCTGTTTCAAATTTACGAACCAAGCATAAAAAATTAAGTGAAAATGGTACTCACAGTGCGTGAAAAAATTTATATTGTGTAATGCTACGGAATTGGCGGTGAAAACTCGCTAAGAGAAGTGGTAAGCCAATTTAATTTGAAATTTCCAAACACTGCTTTGTCACGTATTCAGGCTATGAGAATAATTAAAAAGTTTCTGGCTACTGGTGGTGTTCTTAACATAAAAAGAAAAATAAAAGCATATGATGAAGACAATGTTGGGGCTATTATAGCTCATGCCTCTGTTATAGAAAATCCTAGGATGCCACCAAGAGAGAGATCAGCTCTTATTAATATTAGCAAGTCTGAACTTCAAAGAATTTACAAGGCAAAGAAAATTAGAGCATATAAAGCAAATTATAAACATACGCTTGAAGAGGGAGATGACGGCCGTAGGTTGGATTTTTGTTTGACCATTGGAGAAAAGAGAGGTTTTTCATCATTTCATAATTTTCTCAGATGAATCCACATTCACAACCAATGGTATTGTTTCATCTCAGAATTGTCGGTTTTGGGCTTCTGAAAATCCAAATTTTAGAATTCATTGTAGAAGACAATGTTATAAAAAAGTGAATGTGTGGTGTGCCGTTTCTTATGACGTTGGAGTTATTGGGCCTTATTTTATTGAGGGAAGGTTAAACCAACACACTTATTTACAGCTCCTTGAAAGATTTTCTGAAGAACATTTAAATATTTTAAGAGATATGTCTTTAGTTCATTTTCAACATGATGGTTGCCCTGGCCACTCCACAGAAATGGTTAATCGGTGGTTGAATTTAAATTTTGGAGAAAATTGGATTGCCAGGAATGGACCGATCAAGTGGCCGGCGAGATCCCCAGACCTATCAATATTGGATTTCTTTTTATGGGGTCGCCTCAAGCAGTTTGCTGAACCACTTCCTAACGATGTAGCAGTATTGAAGCAGAGAATTACAAATGCCGTAAACTCCATATCGTTGGATCATATTCGAAACAGTTTTAAGAACTTCAGGCGAAGGATCGAAATGTGTGTGGATGTGGGTGGTAGCTACGTCGAATAATAAAAAAATTGTAAACATTGTTTTGTATTGGTCAATAATTAATTTGTTTGTGAATCTGTTATGTTTTTGACATTTATTATTACTTGTTATAATTTTTAAACATCATTAATCTTCTGTTAGTAATTGTTTCTTGTTTTACAATTAGTTCGATTAACATTATACCTTCTTACATCTCGTATATTCAATTTTTTATTTACCAATAGCCTACTTTTTGAGATGATTAACATTTGCTCCTACACAACTTTAAATATGAATTCAACTCTTAATTCGCAAAAAATGGGAAGTTTCAAAAAAAAAATTTATATTCCTGAAATTTGTTGTAGAGGTATAAAATTGCATTCTAAATAACTTTTCTTAGCGGATTTTTTTTATATTTTGAAAAATAAAGGTACTTTATTAGTGGTGATTTTTACAACTTTGCTTATAAAACACCCTGTAGAACACCAAATCAAGTCATTTTTGGTATACTTTAGTTTTACAACAAGCAGGACTCAATCCCGAAATACCATTCCAAAATTCCAAAATTTTTGGTCCATTACACCTCTTGTTACATCTATCCTGGAACACACTGTATATATATTTCGAACTACCATGAAAAAAATAATATAATATAAAACTTAATATATACTATAGTTTTTAAGAAAAATACTGTCATACATCATTGAAAATGTTTTCTATTGCCTTTCAAATGGTGTAAAAATATATGGGACATTCCGTTCAAAAAAACTTTGGTTTTTTAAAAAAGCTCATATCTCCTAAATTCGACTTTTATTTTTGAACTTTTTTACGTAACTCCAAAAATAACGAAGTTAAATGAGGTTCTAACGTTCGCACGACCACCCTGTACACTTGACTATAAAAAGGAACTCTAGCGTAGTTAAAATAAAAAACGCGTAAACATACTAAAAATAATAATGTTTTGTTTTTATGTGCCTATGGTATTTTTCAAACAAATTTGCCGCCCCTGGGTTTTGCCACCCTATAGTCTCCCCCCTAGATCCGCCATTGCCCGTGAATAATTTCTGCAAGGAATTTTATGTTTGTGCACTATAGAGGAGGTTGCGCCGATCATTGATTCAACGTTTCCACAGAAATATCGTGTCCTCTATGACCGCTATATTGGAGAAATGAAAAATTTTATCGATTATCTAAATGAAAATGAAAAAAAATACAAAATCGGCGTTATAAAAAACTGCAGCATTTTTCATAAAGGAATGTTTGATCATATAGATGTCAAATGACCCCCTGTACCTTCCTGTTCAGGGTTGGCTATACAAAACGCCCTGTATAACGAAATTAACGCATAAACTACTATAGTTCCCAGTTTTTGAAAATTCGGCAACAATCGAATTTGGCTGGAGTATATTTTTTTCGCTTTATTACGATGTACTAGGACATATTGTATTTAAGGTTAGTAACACAACAGGCTTGTTTGCTAGTCGCCTTATCAACCTCTGGCCAGTCAAGCGAAACATGAGGATTGTTTGACTACGTATTCTGGCTTATTTACTATACTGCCAACCCTCACGTTACGTGGCAAGTGGAATTATTTACGAGCACTTTCAGCCACCACAAGGATACTAAATGTGTTGGTCTCGCAGATCAATGATTTATACCCCACTGGGACAAATATCAAAACTCATTTGACCAGTGCCGCGAGTGCATCGAGACAATTAATAACAGTTATTGCTATATTTGAATTATTAAGGTGGTTTTCCGCCAAACGGATAAACTTCGACTGAGTTTCATTTGGAAAATGAATGCAAATAGAATAACAAAAATAAATAGAAATTGCAGTGGTGCGTGGCTATCTGTGATTACTAACATTTTGCTTGAATACGGTATAATATCTTGCGGGAGTCATTGAGACTCCTAATTAGCTAAGTCGCTTTATGCTCCAGTCAATCTATGCATTTGGAAAAACTTTAAATATAGTGAATTTTATTTCTTCAGTATTGTAGGGGGGGAAGCCCCAGTTCCCTAAAATCCAAGTTTTGGCCATAGAGGGGACGTTATTTTATTTTGTTATAAAGGGGGGTAGAACCAGTTTTTATTTTAAATAACTCGTTTCCTGTTGATTCTCCGGAAAAAGTGACTATTATGAATTTTGTAGAGGATAAAACTCTCGACAACTATTGTCTAAAATATTTTTTGTACTATTGATAGTTTGAAAGATATAGCGCGGCGAATGTTTAACAATTTCTTATTTTCGCCAATTCCATGTATGAATCGATCACAATACGGGCCTGGTCTCCTAGCCGGTCACTAGTCCAGCCACTATTATTATTATTATTATTATTATTAGAAAACGCGACATTTGGGATCCCCTAAAAAAGACCAGTGCTCTCCACGAAGGAAAGCAGTCCTTTCCAGGGTTGATCCCGTAGTTCCTCCAGCTGTAGAAATTGCCTTCCGAAATAACTCCATATTGACACTCCTATTGGTGCACAATGGCATAGGGTATGAGTGATGGTTTTATCCTCCACTCTACACATCCTACAAGTAGGATCATCTTTCAACTGCATTATATGCAGGTTAGGGTGGCCCATCTCTATAGGGGGTGAATTTTTTTTGCGTATTTTTTAAGTCTCACCCCACGAAAATATACTATTATACTAGGAATAATTTATGTCAAAGTTTAAGATAATTCGGTGAACGGTAACCCGTGCCGCATTCAGGTAGAAATTTGTAGATAAGATTTTATTACGGTAATACACTTAAATTTTACTTAAAATACAAATATCTACCTCTTTTCTCATAATGTTTTATTGGTGTAATTATTTCCTAGAAATTATTTGTTTTGGAAGTTTGGAAATATAATGCACCTACGGTAGGTTTTTATGTCACTTTGCAATTGTGTTTTACAGTGGTGACATTATAACTTCTAGCATACGTTCCTTTTTGAAAAAACATTTAACGATGGCTGATGTTAGATCCTTACGAAAGGATACTTTCATTTACTTAGTTGGACACTATTCGTCACAAATCATTGGCAATAAATTGCCGTCTAATAGACAAGTATTACAAGTGCTCTTTTATAACATTCGTGAAGTGAAGATAAGTGTACATGAAAGTGCTAAATTAACAATAAAAGAGGTGTCAGTTTTTTGGGATAAAGCTCGCATTCCGACACGTCAGGATTTTCATTGTGTTAAACAACTAGATAAACTTTATGCAGAGTGGAGGAACTTACAAAAATCGGCTAAAAGGGCCAGTGCGGGAGGTAAAGAAAAAAATTTCGTTGAAAAATTGGACGATCTTTTTGACATTTCTCATGCAAATGCATTGGAGTTGATGAAAATAGATGAAGATAAGCAGTTTTTAATTAACCAAAGAAAAAAGGGACGTCCTGGATTTATGCATGGTATTGATTACCAACTTGCTTCTCAAGAAAAATCAGCTGAGGAGAAATTACAGAAATTATCCGAACGAATGCAACGAAGTCAACAAGAAAAAGCTAGATGAGAGGAAACAGTCACCTCCAGTCCATTATCAAGTAGTAATTCAGCCGACTCCAACGAAAATGAAGATGAAATAATCGAAGCCCAAGAAGAGTTGTTACAAGACCAGCCTGGTCCGTCACAGCCAAAAAAGAGGAGATTGTATGGAACATGTAACATCATCACACCAAAAATAGCCGCTGCATTTGATGCTTGCAAAATAAGCGATAGGTATGGAGTCCATATTTTGACGGCAGTAGCAGAAGCACTAGGACATGACACCACATCTTTGTCCATCAGCAGAACCACACTTCAGCGCTCTAGACAACGCATCCGCGAAGAAAGAGCTGAAATATTAAAAACTGCCTTCGGTAATTCTGAATTGCCGGCCCCAGTCATCCATTGGGATGGAAAACTTTTACCTTCTCTCACTGGAATGGGAAATATCGATAGACTTGCTATCTTAGTTACTAGTGGAGATATTGAACAACTACTTGGAGTACCAGCTTTGCCCAATTCAACTGGAAGAGAACAGACTGAAGCAGTTTATGATGTGCTTTGTGAATGGAATTTGGACGAAAAGGTAATAGCTTTGTGTTGTGATACAACAGCATCAAATGTGGGTTATATAAATGAGGCAGCCACACTATTGCAACAAAAATTAGAAAGAGATATTCTATATTTTCCTTGTAGGCATCATATTGTTGAAGTGGTTTTGAGAAGTGTGTTTGACACAAAAATGCCTTCCTCATCTGGTCCAAATGTGCCACTATTTAAACGTTTTAGGGAATTTTGGCCTAAAGTAGATCAAAATAAACTAAAAACTGGATTTCAGGTATCAAAAATTAAACACATTTTACAGCCAGTTAAAGCCGAAATTGTAAAGTTTCTAAATGCAGCTTTAACTTTGCAACAGCCTCGTGATGATTATAAAGAATGTTTAATGCTTTCTAAACTTTTTGTTGAAGAAGAGCCCACTCACACGACATTCTATCAACCAGGGGCATTTCATCATGCACGTTGGATGGCCAAAGCCATTTACTGTCTAAAAATATTTTTTTTCCAAGATCAGTTCCAACTAACTAAAAAAGAAAAAATAGGTATTGAAGATATATATATATGTCTCTTTATTGTAAAGGTTTATGTAAAGGCCTGGTTTACAGCGTCATTTGCTAGTAAAGCACCGCTTCATGACTTAGACTTTTGTAAAGAACTCATTAATTATCAAAATATTGACAAAGAAATATTTCAAGCCGCAAGTAGGAAAATAGTGAACCATTTGTGGAACCTTAATTCAGTAAATGTTGGCTTATCTTTCTTTGATGACGATATTTCAGTTACCACTAAAAGAGAAATGGTTAAAGCTTTGAATAGGAAAGCACCAAATCAAGAGGGTATTAAATGACTTATGATTAGTAACATTACTGACGTTGAAAACAAGGAAATTCAGGACTTCATATGCGAGAACACTAAACAGTTTTTTCAAAAATTAGGTTTGTCTGTGGAATTTTTGGAAAATGATCCAACAACATGGAGGGAAAATGATAGTTATACCCGATGTTTCAATATTGTAAACAAAATTAAAGTTGTAAATGATGCCGCTGAGAGAGGAATCAAACTTATTACTGACTATAATGACATTTTAACAAAAAATGAAGACCAAAAACAGTTTTTACTCCAATTGTAAATGATTATAAATCACAGTTTCCAAAGTTGTAAAAAAAGAAAACCCTGTCGCATGCTTTGGCCTAGTGCAAAAAATATTGTTTTTATTACTATATGTCTTGTAGATTTAGGATAATATTTGGTACTATGTATGAAAAAAACGTTTCATAATAAAATACACAAAGATAAAACGAGAGTTTTATTTCAAAAACTTCTAGTCTAGTTTTCTGAGACTACGAATTTACAGTAGTATGACACATGTCATAGTCACAACAGATAATGTCTTTGATATTTGTATGACTTGATTAGTCATTCTAAAGATAAATGTTGCTGATTAAAAAAAAACAATGCATCAACCAAAGAATGTAAATAATTCCATTTACTTTTATTATTGCATAATAATGCATTCTGCGGCACCCCTTGCCTTCAATTTGCCTCAATAATATTTTGAGGGGACTGTTTTTTCTTCAAATGGAACCATTTGCAGGGGTGAGAAATAAAAAATTTCGATTTCGAAAAAGATGGGCCACCCTAATGCAGGTGCTTGTTCAGAGGACAGTGTCCTGTTATCAGGCCTACCAACCATCCCAATTGTTCTCCATCGAGCCCAATTAGCCACTTTACGGTGGAGTCAGTCGAGGGCCCCTTTATATGGAGCCACAACTGTCTCGTTCCGGGGGCCTGACCCAATAGTTGTTAAACTGTGCCGTTGTCCAATCGCGGCTCTGATTGTATCAGACTTCTAGGCAGACCGAAAGCTGGTTAGGGGCCAGGGAAAGGAGTTTTTGCTCCTTCACCCGCCAAACGATCTGCCTTTTCGTTGCCCTCAATGTCAATGTGTCCGGGCATCCATATAAGTTTAACTGAGTTGCGTTCACACAGCTCAGTCAGAATATATCGACAGTTCAGGAGCAGCTCAGAGGTCACTTTGTTTGATTCAAGAGCCCTCAAAGCTGCCTTACCATCGCTACTTATATAAATATACTTATTGACAAAATTTCTTGAGGTTTTCGCTTGCACACAGTAAAATGGCATATATCTCAGCCTAAAATACACTAGGATACTTACCAAGTGGCGCCGATATACGAGCCCTTGGCTTGAATCCGTGTATACCAGCACCGGTTCCTTCGATCCGTCTGTGTACCATTCCAGACCTCCGGGACTCAGAAAATTAATTTTATCGCATTCCCAGTCGTCTCGACTATAATCCATAATAATAATCCATATGTTCATCATTACACGACTGGAAAACTTTTTCATCAGAAAATATGATTTTTGACCAAAAGTCTTTATTGATCATCATATAGTTGAGTGCAAAAATGATCCGTCCTTGTTCTTTCTTCCGTTAATTTCTATTTGTCAGCAGCAGGACTACACTTCAGAACGTCATTTTTAATTCTTCTACAGGCAGTAGATCTTGAGGCAGGAAATTTTGTTTCCAAAAAAAATTCGGTCTCAAATGGATTTTCCTGAAGGTAATTTAAGGGCTTCATCTTGTTGCTTATTACTTCGTGTAGGCCTACCAGATCCATGCTTGCGGTATATAGTTCTTTCGTTTTCCCATATTTTTTTAACTTTCATTACACTGCATTTATTTGTTATATTCAGAAGCAATTGCTCTTATAGACAATCCATTTTCCAATTTGGAAAGAATACTAATCTTCTGAATTTCTGTTAGTTGTCTCACCATTAATAATGTGACATGTTCTACCCCCAGAGACATTTATGTCAGTTTCCTACCAGTTCTATAAGCAACAGAAAGCTAAGTTGGTTGATTAGTTAGCTTGACAATCCTTCCAGAGATGGCGCGCAGTGTCAGAGCCTGCAAGTTATAGAGAGCCTACTAGAAAGAGACGATTGATCGAGAATATTCAGGAGCTCTCATCTTTGGTTATATAAAGGCATGGAGAAGTCCAGAGTGGACAGTTTTAGTACAGTTCATACGGTCAGATGTTCAATTAGTGGGAACAGATCAAGGAGTAAACAAAGTGATAAAGGGAGTGAAGTAGTGAATTATAGTACACAGTGTAATATTAGTAAAGTAATTATTTGTTATAATTAGTGCGTAAGTTAATGAACTAGTGTTTAGCGTTACCCTGGTGTTACAATTTTCGGATACACAATACAGGGTGTTTACAAAAGGGGTGTAAAACGTAACAATAAAAATTAGCAGAAATTTAAAATTTTCAAGAATGTTTCCTTAATCAAAACATGCGTATTAATAAACTTCAACTTAAAAAAATTGACGTTCAGATAATGACTGTTATCAACGTTTTTGCAAGAGCCTTGTTTACATTGCTAAAATGAAAGTGTACTACTTTTTTTTAATTCAAGTGTACGTATGCCAAGCTGCTGAGGACACCAATGTTTTAATAATTCAAATAGCTATCAAAATATCTTCGACGTACTGATCTGTTGTCGTCGAGGACGAAGATATAGATATCTTTGTGATATTTACAGGATTGGCAAGATCGCACAACAACGTATACTTCCGCGAACCTGGAAATGGACAAGTTGCCGAGAAATTTAGGACCTGCTCTTTTGGTATAGATTAGGCCTACCCGAGATTATGTATATATTTCCTAATTTTTCCAGTAATAGTCTTCGGGTTCTTCTACCACACAAAGAAATAGCAGTCATAGAATAGATAGATGAATTTCATAAAATAATAATAATAATAAACGTCTTTATTATTTTCCGTTGAATTTACATTTTAAGGGAGTAAGTATTATAATGGAGAGAGAATTAAGACAAAGAGTGTGTTTGATCTCAGACCTTGCTCAAAAATATCCTCAACTAAAGCCTATCTGCAGAAATGTAAATAATGAGTATAAAAAATAAACTAAAAAAAAGCAAAACAGCTTATAAT
Source organism: Rutpela maculata (assembly GCA_936432065.2). NCBI lineage: Eukaryota > Metazoa > Arthropoda > Insecta > Coleoptera > Cerambycidae > Rutpela > Rutpela maculata. The sequence continues at coordinate 129,724,809 of OW386292.2, read as the reverse complement.
GATAATAAAATTTCAGAATCAACAAACAAGGTTAAAACAATGTGGAATATGATAAACGAGGTGGTAGGAAAATCTTCTGCTTCACAGATAAAAATAGTTGTTCACGAGGATGGTTCCCTTTTGCCAGATAATGTTATCGCAGATAATTTCAATGCCTATTTTACTACAGGTCATATAAATCCCCAAGTTGACCCCATCGATTTAAATTTCTTAAATACAAACATACCACTTTTTCGTCAATCATTTTTTCTTCAACCAGTAACTGAAATAGATACGTTATCATTTATTAGTAGGCTCAAGCCATCTAATTCCAGTGGTCTTGATAATATGTCTAACAATCTATTAAAGAAATGTAAAAATAATTTCGCTTCACCGTTAACTTACATAATTAATCTATGCTTTGTAAATGGAGTTTTTCCTGACGACTTAAAAATTAGTAAAGTAATCCCACTCTTTAAAAAAGGAGACAAAAACTCTTATAATAATTATCGTGCGATTAGCATAATTTCAAGTATGTCGAAGGTTATAGAACTTGCATTTTTAGAACAGTTAAGTGGATTCTTTCATAAAAATAACCTCTTATTGCCAGTTCAGCACAGTTTCCTAAAAAATAGAAGTGTTGACACTGCATTAGTAAACTTTCACAGCTCAGTAGTAGACGCCCTAGATAAAGGATTATATGCTTTTGGTCTTTTTATAGATTACTCACGAGCCTTTGATTGTGTTGATTATGACGTACTTATTGCCAAGTTGTTCAGATATGGTATCAGGGGTCCTGCTTTAGATTTTTTATCCAGCTATATTAAAAACCGTGCGCAAGTAGTCTATGTGAATAGAACAGAGAGCAACAAATATCTAATAAATGCCGGTGTACCACAAGGCTCCATACTGGGGCCATTTATTTACCTTGTTTTTGCCAACGATCTTGCATTATACATTCAAAGCAAATACAACGTTTGCATTACTTGTTACGCTGATGATACTAACTTTTTAATTGTTCAAAAAAGTCCCGACGCAGTAAAAAATATATCGAAAGATCTATACAGGGATATTATAATTTGGTCAGAGAAAAACCGGCTTACACTAAATAAAGAAAAAACAACTACTGTATCATTTAGGTACAACATCGAGCAAAACCCTAACGACGAATTTTTAGTAACAGATTCTACTAAAATCTTGGGTGTTATGTTCGACAGAAATTTGACGTGGGCTGCTCACATAGATAGTTTGTGTGTGAAGCTCGGTAAAGGTTGTTACGGTATGCGTAACTTAAAAAATCACTGCGGTAAAGGTTCTCTATTGACATTTTATTACTCTAACATACATTCCCATCTACGGTATGGAATTATGTTGTGGGGTTTGAGTACTACCTATGTTCGTCGGGCATTTATTCTGCAAAAGCGTGTCATTAGGACTATGGAGAGTTTACATCCCCGAGAATCGTGCAGAGAATCCTTTAAAGCCCTCAAAATATTAACTCTGCCTAGTATATATATTTATGAAATATGTTGTTATGTTTTTAAAAACAAATCAACTTTCCTTACCAACCAAACACACCACAATTATCAAACTAGATTCAAAGATCAGCTAATTCCTCATCAGCATACAACAGCAATATATCAAAAAAGTGTGTTTTACAACGGATGTAAAATTTATAATCATTTGCCCGTTGATTTAAAAAATTGTAAAAGCCTATTTACTTTTAAAAAGAGGATAAAGAATTTACTAGTTGAAAAGTGCTTGTATGATGTTAATGAATTTTACTCAGTCTGACTATTTATATATTTATGTGTTTATTTATTTATTGTGTTTTATACTTTTGTAATTTGTTATTATGTACGTGTTGTCGCTTATACAATTTTACATGTATTTTATTCTATATTTTGTATTGTATTATGCTTATGCATATTAACTCAGATTTTTGACGCACTCCTGAGTTACTTGTATGGTTATTAAATAATTGTACTTGTGATTGGGAAATAAAGATTATTATTATTATTATTATTATTATTATTATTATTATTATTATTATTATTATTATTATTATTATTATTATTATTATTATTATTATTATTATTATTATTATTATTATTATTATTATTATTATTATTATTATTATTATTATTATTATTATTATTATTATTATTATTATTATTATTATTATTATTATTATTATTATTATTATTATTATTATTATTATTTTGTGTTCACAACATTTGTTGGTATTTCCTTCCAAGTGCGGAGGTTCCTCAAGCACTTGAGAGATTCTTACTATTCCTAATGGATATTCAGCGTCCTTCTACATAGACTACAGGTGTCTATTATGACTGATTTTTGCATTTTACTTATTATATGTTTTTTAAGGTTTATGGAGCTTAAATTCGGTTCCAGGTTTTTAGGTATTTCACCTGTTGCTCCTAGGATGATTGGGACAATGATGACTTTGTCTTGTTGCCACATTTCTCGTATTTCCTCTGCAAGTGGTAGATATTTAGTGAGTTTCTCAGTGTTTTTCTTCTCCAGGTTTGTGGCATTAGGAATCGAAATTTCAATGAGATAGGTAGTACGCTGATCTTTGCGTTGCAGTACGATGTCGGGAACATTATGTTGTATGGGCCTATCAGTTATTATTTCCCGGTTCCAATATATTTTTCTTGTGTCAGTATCTATGACATTTTCTGGGTCGTACTGGTAATAGGGAACGTTGTCTGTTACTATACCTTCTTGTTGACATATCTCTTGATGTATAATTTTGGCAATGTTATTGTGCCTTCGTGTATACTCCGTGGCTGCAATAGTGGTACATCCGCTTACAATGTGGTCGATCGTTTCAGGTTTTGATCTGCATAGCCTACATTTGTCATCTGTTTGACGGTCTCCTATTATATGTCTTCTGTAGTATTTTGTGTTTATTACTTGGTCTTGGATGGCTACTAGGAATCCTTCTGTCTCTGCGTATAGGTAACCTTTCTTTAACCAGTCATAAGATGCCTTATTGTCTATGTGTGCTTGTTCCATGGTCTGCGGGTGTTTGCTGTGCAGAGGTTTTCTTTTCCAGGTATTTAGCATGTCGGCTCGAGTTATAATATTTTCTTCTATATCGTAGCCTGGATTGCCTAAATTTAATGGTGTCAACTTAACATCTGCTTGAATCATGTGTCTATGCAGTGTTGTGTCTTGTGCCTTGCTTATAAAGTATTCTCTTATTATTATTATTATTATTATTATTATTATTATTATTATTATTATTATTATTATTATTATTATTATTATTATTATTATTATTATTATTATTATTATTATTATTATTATTATTATTATTATTATTATTATTATTATTATTATTATTATTATTATTATTATTATTATTATTATTATTATTATTATTATTATTATTATTATTATTATTATTATTATTATTATTATTATTATTATTATTATTATTATTATTATTATTATTATTATTATTATTATTATTATTATTATTATTATTATTATTATTATTATTATTATTATTATTATTATTATTATTATTATTATTATTATTATTATTATTATTATTATTATTATTATTATTATTATTATTATTATTATTATTATTATTATTATTATTATTATTATTATTATTATTATTATTATTATTATTATTATTATTATTATTATTATTATTATTATTATTATTATTATTATTATTATTATTATTATTATTATTATTATTATTATTATTATTATTATTATTATTATTATTATTATTATTATTATTATTATTATTATTATTATTATTATTATTATTATTATTATTATTATTATTATTATTATTATTATTATTATTATTATTATTATTATTATTATTATTATTATTATTATTATTATTATTATTATTATTATTATTATTATTATTATTATTATTATTATTATTATTATTATTATTATTATTATTATTATTATTATTATTATTATTATTATTATTATTATTATTATTATTATTATTATTATTATTATTATTATTATTATTATTATTATTATTATTATTATTATTATTATTATTATTATTATTATTATTATTATTATTATTATTATTATTATTATTATTATTATTATTTTTTTTTTTTTTTTTTTTTTTTTTTTTTTTTCCTTCGGTTTCCCGTTGCCGGACAGGGCTTCCGTGGCCTCCGACACCACACGGTAGCCGCGCCGGCTAATTAATTACAGCCACTCTCCACGACCTGTGGAGTTAGTGACTGTAAACACCTGAATCATGTGCCCTAAGCAGACGAAGGGACCCCAAGATAACCGCCTTCTGCATCTGACCTGCCAACCATTCTGCCGAATTCTGACAGGCCGGTATGATCTTTAATTCTGAGAGCAGCGAAGGCTTCATCCCTCCGAGTACGCCGATTATTAGGACGACCATCTTGACCGAGTAGTCTGGGTACAGCACTTGGAGCTCATACCGGAGATCACGATATTTGGTCCGTTTTTCCCCCTCCTTCAAAGCGATGTTTGTCTCAGCAGGTGCTGAGAATTCGATGACAAACATCACTTTGTTCTGATGGTCGAGGAGGACTATGTCAGGCTTGTTGGCTTGAATGAGCCTGACGGTCGGGAACGAGTAGTTCCAATAAATTCGGCACCTCTCGTTCTCGACAACGGACTCAATATCTCCGGGGATGTAAGGCAGCACTGGTGTTTGATCTACCCCGTACGAGTGCCTTAGATGGTAGTATAGCACTCGTAAAGCCGCGTTATGGCGGTGGATGTAGGCCGAAATCGCGTATATCGGGCATGCTGAAAGCAAATGCATCAGCGATTCCGGCGCCTGACGGCAGGTCCTGCAGTTGATATCAGGGACCTCTACACCCATTACGCGGCTTCGGTAGACCAAGGTGTTTATTACACCATCCTGACAGGCCACAATGAATCCCTCGGTCTCCGACTTAAGCCCAGCTGACCTTAAAAAGGCGAATGTCAGCCTAGTCGATAAACCCAGTGTTTCTATGTTCTTATAGAACACACCGTGCATGGGTTTATCGACATGCTGCCTGAACAGATTCTCCTGTTCGGCAGCTTTTATTTGGGCTTTCAGACGATTTGGCTGAAGCTCGGTGACTGACTCTGGATCAGCACCGCGCCGGCCACCTCGTCTGACGTCGAATACGAGACCAAGTTCATCTGCGGCTCTTTTTGCTGCCTTAAACAATCCTGCGCCCACCCCTGCGATTTCGTGATCTCTCACTAATAGCAGGAGTGGATCCGAGCTCCTGAGGATGTTACATGCCATACTCAGCGCTACTCTGCCATGCATACACTCCAGGCCCAAGAGTCCTCGGCCCCCCCGATGACGTGGGAAGTAAACACGAGGAACGGACGATCTAGGATGAATACTCCTATGGATGTTCATCATCTTGCGGGTATCTCTGTCTAGTTGGCGCAGCTCATCTACAGTCCATTTTACTACTCCAAAGGAGTAGAGCAGAACAGGAACGGCAAGCATGTTAGTGGCAGACGCCTTATTCTTCCCCGAAAGTTCGGAGGACCAAATCTTTCGGAGTAGGCGTCTGTACTTGCCGCGGAGAGACTCCTTTATTTGTTTCACATCCTGGATGTGATGTTGTTGCACACCCAGGTATGTGTAGGTCTCCCCGGCATCCAGATGTCTCAGAATGCTTCCGTCTGCGAGCTGCGCATCTTCAGAGAATTCCCCGCATCGCCCTCTCTTGAGGTGGACGACCGCGCACTTGTCCAACCCGAACTCCATACCAATGGCCCGCGTGTACTCCTCGACCACCCTTAGAGCATTTTGAAGTTCACGCTCACCGGAGGCATACAGTTTGAGGTCATCCATATAGAACAGATGGGTGACCTTATGCCTCCGGTTGCTGGGTGGGCCACAGTGGTACCCGCGGGTTTGGCGGAGTTCAACAGATAACGGCAGCAGTGAGATGCAAAAGAGGAGGGGACTCAGAGAATCTCCCTGGAATACTCATGCTACCTGTTCTGTCGTAACCCGCTGTGCACCTGATGTTATGGTGAAGCGGGTCCTCCAGAGTGGCAGCAGTTGTTCTATGCATCTCACTAGTGGCTCTGCTACCGCAAGACATTTGAGCAAATGTAACAATAGTTCATGCGATGTTGTGTCAAATGCCTTACGATAGTCAATCCAGGCCATCGATAGATTCCGCTTGTATTGCACAGAATCCTGTGTAATACAGCGGTCTACCAGCAGGCTGTCTTTACAACCTGCCATGCCCTTCTTGGCGCCACGCTGCTCGTATATCTGCTGGAAGACCGGATCAACCTGCCGTAGTGTCCGAGCGTACAGGATACGTGTAAATATCTTGTAGCCGGAGTTCAGACAGGTGATTGGCCTATAATTCCTTGGGTCGGACAGATCACCCTTTTTGGGAATAAGCACGGTACGTCCCTCGACAAACCAGTCCGGGATTGGCTGCCCCTCATTCAACCACGTGTTGAAAACTCGGGCCAGACGACGGTGAGTGGAAGGAAATTTTTTCCACCACCAGTTGTTTATGCCGTCTGGACCCGGGGCAGCGAAGTTCTTGGTGCCA